>CAWUFW010006366.1:495000-537500 GCA_963921515.1 Calotriton arnoldi | reverse complement strand
TACTTTGTCTACAGGAGTGATGGGTTTTACAGTTGTGCTTTGAGCTATCCAGCTACCTACTGCAAACCTAATAAAACAGCCTGACAAGTTGCTGTGTGTGCACTTCTCCAGTGCAATGTTAAAGATTGGCCACATGTTGATGTTCTGCTTAGCAAAGGGCATTGTGATGCTTAGAGACTAATCACTAACTTAAAACAAGGAGGAAATCAGACTGAGGTACTATTTTTCAGCATTCCCATATGATCATGGAAATTATGCATAGTCCAGGTACACTTTATATGACAACTATACATGAACACAAAAGCAACAAGTATATGTTCATTATTGGTAGGCTCTTCTGAAAAATGGAAATCTTTGCTGTGGAAATAAGGGATTTCTACTAAGTAAAAATAACACCTTTACACATTTTTTTTTTTTTTTTTTTAAATGCAGTATTCCTAAACGCCTCAAGCAGTTACCATAAACCAAACACAAACAACCTTTCCCCCCCACTTCCTCCATTATCAGGAGGACACAAACAGTAGCTCAAAGCAAGAACAGATATGACGTCACGTGTGAAAGCGCAATTACTTACTGGTAATCTTCAGTCCCCCTTTCTGCTGACATTACTTACTACAGTACGGGCCCACTACATGTAATGTACGTACAAAGGAGAGCACTGATTTATATACATATTAAGCAGTGGGGGCCTTTTTTCAGACTTGCAGGGATAATGTATTCAGTATGGAATGGGTTGAGAATGTGGTCTTAGGATGTATGTTTAAAAACACCTACACAGTAACCTGAAGTTTATTACACCAGAAGCAGCTTACAGCAAAAGAGGCATGTTACAATAGAATATTCAACAAACGGTAGTGGTGGTTTTAATGGTAGCACATCACTCTTAATGTATAATAGAGATTGGTATACAGTAATGGTGCCCCTCAAGGTTAAGAACATACACCCCACTACCTCAGGTGTCAGCCCACTGTGGCTCAACTGAACCCAGTGTACATGTAGTATATAGAAATAAACCTCGGCACTCCAATCTATTCAATAATTAATTCGTTGAAGGTTGTCCAGTTACACGATACTCAATTTAAACAAGGAACAATGAATAGTTTGCTGTTCAATTTAATAGAATACACAAATTTGGCAATATTTTCAATGCATTGGCTGCCGATCCATCGCTCTACAGGAGTTCTATTGTATTACGCTCTCCATCTTTGTAATACTATGCCTTTGCAAGTTTTACTTTTGAACATAATGCATTGAAAATATTGCCAAATTTGTGTATTTTATTAAATTGAACAGCAAACTATTCATTGTTCCTTGTTTAAATTGAGTATCGTGTAACTGGACAACCTTCAACGAATGAATTATTGAATAGATTGGAGTGCCGAGGTTTATTTCTATATATTACAATAGAATACGATTGAATGTTCACAATTATAAGGGAGATCCCTATTGGGAACAGACCATCGCAACAGTGATTCAAATCTTCAAATGTCATTGGGAAATGTCATATTTGAAGGGGAAACCTACGTAAGCAAAGGCAACAAAAGTGGTATTTTTATATTGAATAATAGCACAAACAATTAAGTAAACTAAATCAAAAGGCAATCAATGTATTTATTTTCAACATTTTGGAATATTGACAAAACATTCCAAATTACATATGATAAGCTCTTGCCCCCTTCAGCCACCACTTTCCTCAACCACATCTTGTGCTTCCTGAAAAGGAAGATGCACAATTTTTCATCAAAAAAGGGAATCGACCTATTCTCTTTTTTGATGAAAAATTGTGCACCCAGCACAATGGATTTCGCTTTACAAAGACACCAGAAATGCATAACCTAAAAATACTAAAATAAAGTAATGAGTTTAGTGCACAAACACGAAAAAGCACTCCTGTTCAAGCAATCCATGCATCAGTGGAAAAAAAGTGGCAGCCTGCACACGGGTATTCCCTCTGCAACTCACTGGTCGACTTCTTCCACACCAAGATTGCCAACATCTACAAAAACTTCGAACCACAACTGCCACAGCTGGGCCTCCCCGCTCCTCCCCCCAACCTCTTGCCCTACCTCCTGACCGACTGGACACCTTTCTGCACCGAAACCACAACATCCATCTTCTGCATACATTCTGGAGCTCCCACCGACCCTTCCCCCACCACACCTTCAACCTCAGACACAAAGAAATCAGACCCCGCTCACCAGCATCATCAACGTGGCGTTCAGCTCCGCTACCTTCCCCAAAAACCCGGAAGAACACCGAAGTCAAACCACTTCTGAAGAAGCCCACAGCGGACCCATTGGCCCTCAAGAAATACCGCCCCATATCACTCCTCCCCTTCCTGGACAAGGTACTGGAGAAAGTCGTCAACCATCAACTCACAGACTACCTGGAATCCAACCACCTGCTTGATCTCTCCCAATCCAGTTTCCGCCCAAACCACAGAAATCGCCGCCTTAGCTACCCCGGACATCGTAAGAGCTAACTTTGACTGCTGCGAGTCATCAGCCTTGATCCTCCTCGACTTCTCAGTGGCATCGACACCATCTCCCACCACATCCTCATCCAAAGACTTCACGGCATCGGCATCTACAGCAACACCCTTAAGCCGCTATTCTCTTTTCTCACTGTACGCACTCAGAGAATCCGCCTCCCGCCATACACCTCCGACGCCAAGAGCATCACCTGCTGCGTACCCCAGGGCTCCTCACTCAGCCCCACACTGTTCATTGTCTACATGACTCCGTTGGCACCCATCACTTGCAGCCACGGTCTCAACATCATCATCTACGGCGACAACACCCAGCTGATACTCTCCCTCACCGAACACACGGCCAACAACAGTGCGAGCTTCAGAACGCCATGACCGACGTCACCAACTGGATGAGAGCCAGCTGCTTCAAACTCAACACCAAAAAACCCCAAAGTTCTCCCCTTCAGAAGAACCCCCCCCCTCACCGTGGGGTGACTCCTGGTGGCCCTCCGCACTCAGACCAGCACCCACCCCCACCACTCACGCCCTCAACCTCAGAATCCTCCTCGACAGAAAATTCTCCATGAGACGTCAGATCAACTCGGTTGCCTCCACCTGCTTCAACACCCTCAGAATGGTCTGGAAAGTCTTTAGATGGACCCCAACCGATACCAGAAGAACCTTCACTCAAGCTCTCATCACCATTCGACTGGACTATGGGTACGCCCTCTATGCCGGATCCACCACCCTCCATTTCAAGCTCCTCCAAACAATCCAGAATGCAGCAGCAAGAATCATCTGGGACCTGCCCAGATGAGCTCACATCACCCCCCCACCTCCGTAGCCTGCACTGGTTCCCAGTCAAGAAGAGATGCCACTTCAAGCTGCTCATGCATGCCTACAAAGCCATTCAAAACACAGGACCAGAATACCTGAACAACTGCCTGACCTTCCACCAGACATGTGGTCTGCCGCCTGGCCCTCGCCACCGTTACCCGCATCCATAGAAACCGAGCCAGAGGACGCTCCTATCCCCTCGCAGCCAGAACCTGGAACGACCTCCCCATCCACCTCCAAACATCTACCCCCCTTGCTGACTTCAGGATTAGACTGGAGACCCGGCTGTTTGAGTAGCTCCACCTCACGCAAGCACCTGGATACCCCTCGGGGGATTAGCACACTCTACAAGTTCTGCTTGATTGACTGACTTCCAATGGGTGGCTGAATGTCTCAGGTAAACTGGTACCCTTCATAAACTCATGATGCAGGAGCCAACGTGCAACTAACCTAAGCTGTCTTTACAATAAATATGTACATAGGGAAGTGCTTCTAACCTTTGAGAGAAACATTGGCAAAGCAAATGGCTCTAGCATTTAAAAAGCTAGTGAATACCTACTGGCTTTATCAATCCCTGTTTGCACCAAATCCCTAGCGCAGTTTATTTTAAATATGAATCTACCATTCTGAAATGCTATCAACTATGTTGGATTAGTTAAAAAAAAAGCCAACATTGTGGATTATGATCAGGGCTCCCGGTTTTATGGTATTTATTTTTTTGACATTTCCGTCTGTATTCATCCAGATTTCTTTTTTGCTAATTTTATCTGTATTTATCCATATTTATTTTGGGTTTTGTGGAGAAATGAAGCTGAAATTAGTATATTTCCACATTTATTGAACCGATAAATATGCACTTATGCTTGAATGCCTGCCAGGTTTCAATGCTTTGAACATTTGCAGAAGATAAATCAATGCACTTATATGAAAATATGCAAATTTCAGTAGCAACCTTGTGCATATCTACTGCTGTTAAATCCTCTTCACTAAAATTCCTTTCTTTTTTAACCCCCTTACCTATCAATCCACACAGCTATTGGCCTGGCAGTCATGGCAGACAGTATTTAGAACAAATGTTTTCGGTCTGTATTTATCTGTAAAAATCAGTAAAAACGGAAATCAGGGAGCCTTATTTATGATACACCCATGGTGCAGAATCACACACCTGTTGCCATTTAGGCATTTTTATTTATTGTGCTAACATGCGAGAGGGCCACTTTAGAACAGTGTATGTACAAAGTTGCAAGAGAACCAAACAAATAAGCAAGGGGCCCGACAGCACTTAGCAGCTGCTGGACACTCAAAATGGACACTCAAAATAAAGTGAGGGGCAGATGCCTTGGAAAACATAACATTAAAATAATAAATGTTTTATTTTATGTGGGGCGGGCAGAACGTCGGAAGAGCAGGGGGATGAAAGAAAGTGGCGAGTAAGAAAAGAGCAAGAAAATGAAGTTGAGAGCAAGGAAAAACATGGACTGTCATGAAGTGCTAAAAAAATATATATATTTATTTTTTACAAGAAAAAAGTCCCTTCAAGACAACAGTGGAAAGCTACAACTTATCTAATCTGAGGCAACATAAAGTTTAAAAAAATGATCCATGGGTGGGACAAACAGGAATGGGGGAAAACAATCAATTGAATAAAAAGGGGAGAATTGAGATAGACAAGAACGCCAAGCAATGGCCGGACCCAAAAATCGAGGCTATGTACCGTAATGTACACAATAGGCCTTCGGCAATATCAGAAAACATAACCGGCCTCTGAACTAGAACAAGACACCTGCAGAACAGCATGCAACCTCACCTCCCCATGTGGCCCAATAACTACCCTGATGTTCTTTTCTGAAGCTTCTGTGTACTCTCAGCCTATAATCTGAGGTAGTAATACAAACATATAGAATAGTTCCTCAAATTGCCAGTATATTCACTTATTATACCCAAAGTTTTAAATAATAAAAATAATAAAAACTCGGGGAACAAATAACTGTCATTTTCTGTATTGTAGATTTGGTCTGTCCCAAGTCATACAAATGCCAGTAAACATATTATAATAATAATAATGAAAAGATGAGAGAAAAAAAAAAAGGTATTTTAACAAAATGAGTGTTCACTATATTTTCCCTTCAGTGCTCTCGATAGTCAGTGAGGGGTTAAGTAAAATCAGAACAACTCATATAGCAGTGCATTAGTAAAAGGAGTAAGCCTGCCATAAAACGCACGCTACACTCAGGAACTGTGAAGCTACCCTAAACAAATGACAACCAATTAATTTTAAAGCACAGAACCACCATATAAAACAAACTTTAAAATAAAAACTAGCATATGGTCAGACAGCCATAAACAAAAACATCAAAGTGGAAACGTGTCAACTAAAATATTCAAATAGGAAGAGACTGTAAGAACGACAACAAATGGCCTGTAAAGAATCGCGCGATGGCAACATGAGAAAACTGAAAGTCTACTGTAGTCTATTTTCCAGTGTTGAATTCCGTGTAGCCATGCAAGTTGCTCATGCATTCCGTTGAAGACAGGTAGGGAAAGCGAAGCCACACCAAAGTATGTATAAACCTCATTGAGGTCTCCCACCTTTTCTGTAATAAGAGCTACTTATGCTCAGAGAAAATCCAACCAGGCTACTAATATTAGAGATGTAATAGTAATCACATTAGACAAGGTTACATTAGTGGCCACAGCATGCAAGATTGCAAGCAGTGATCACTTAGTGCATCAGGCATGGCTGGCGGCAGGAATGAAAAAATGTTTTGTCAATGTGGTATGCCCCTACATGGGCAACACAGAACAGCCAAAGGTGCAATGCCCCTAGCACCAGGCAAGTTAACAATATTAATAATAAGTGCTCCCCAACACAGTTTGATTTTTACCACTCAAATGTCAGGTTTAAATATATCATGAGAATTAAACCATTTCCCCCAAATATCAACTTACTGAAAATACACACAGTTCCATCTCTAATACACGTTTTTCAGTTGCGGTATACATATATTAATTCAACCAAGCAAGCGCTTCTAATTTAGTTCACAAGGCAGCACACAGGAGAGCTACTTACAGGTAGCTGGTGAGCTGCCACTAGCTGGGGAGATACCCCTTCGGGGGTGATTCGTGCGCTATACAAGTACTGGATTTACATTTTAGCCATTTATGAGAAATAATGGCAGAAGGAGGGGCCTTTTGTAAAAAGGCTAATCAAGACAATTCAGGGTGAAAACGTGGCTTTTAAAAAACATAATATATTCACACACATACATACACACACATATATACACGCACATACATATATTAGCTTTAAAGGGACTTAGCACTAATTTAAAGGCGAGCTTTTGAGCATGGGATAAATGTTTTCATTTGGCCTAATTAGAGTAATCCTCTTATCAGCCCGATTGCGATGAGAAACTGTTGGACTGTTTGAGGGCCGTACTTCAGTGAGCAGCACCATAGTCAGTGTGGTGGAAAGAATAAAGCTAAAAGGGAAGGGGATCATATATAAAGGAGGCAGGAAATGTATATCTCTGCAAAACGGATAACCAGATGTTAGGAGCACTGGTGATGCACTGGAAAGCCTGGGTGAACGATTGGGTTGAACAAGGGTGATAAAAAGGACCTTTCTTGTATAATTACAAAATAGTGGTCCCGGTGTATCCATTAAAATGCAGTTAAATTTGAGACACACCGAGGAAAAAGGTGTGCGTTTCAAAGGGGCATCAATCTATTTACGGACTCCTTTATCAGAAGCAAACATCAGATAAACAGGTTCTGGAGGTAGTTCTTCCCAATGTTTTAAGACAGTGTTAACGTTTGTTGAATGGCCCCTTTAACTATAGCTCATTGGCTCTTGTAGCCCAGATATGCAAATACCTAGCACGAGTTATTCCTTTAAACAACTGAATGGACGCGAGTTCATTTTATTCGGACAAAGTTGCGTTAGCCTGCAAATACACCCAGTGGACCCTTGCAAATCACTGCATGCGATAAGTTGTATTTTTCAGGTGTGTTTAAAGTGCACTTGATGCCAATAATAATCGAACCAGTCGGGTTTAAATGTTTACTGTCATATCACTATGCATAACATTTCGCTGTTCGGTATTTGTACTAGCAGGTAACATACTAAAACGAGTATGAATCAAGCCCGCGCCATCAAGGCTCCATTCTCAAGGGTGCAAAATGGCCTCGTTTGGTTTCGTCTGCCAGAACGTTAAACCATTTTCCCGAGCAGCTAAGGGAAAGGGCAACGAGGCAACCCTGCCGTCTACAGCAGCTTTAACAAACAATATCTCGGCTCATACCAGATTTCGGAGGGAGGGGGGCGGGGAGGAGGAGATTGAGCCTGGCAGATAAGGCCATGGGCATTACTCCCTTTCTCCTTCAGACACCCAGTAAAGGGGATAAAAGGAACGGCTGCTTCTGAACAACAGATACGTGTGTATCCTCTGGCGGTATTTTCACGTAGCAAGGTGGCGTGGGTGGGGCATGTGGGGGGCGTGCTGCCTGAGGTGTCAGTCCTTGCTCCCTCCTGTCTACACCGGAGCCTTCCGCTGCTGCACTGCAGAGGCGCCATCTTCCCGGCTCCGTCTTTCATCCGTCTGCGCACACAACATGAAGGCCTGGGCCCGCTCCGCACCGACAGGTTCAGCACAGCTGTTGAGGGCGGGAGGTTCACCGCGAGAGCACACATTCCTGGACAAACACTCATTTCCGGCCCGCTGTTTACCTCCCCCGCCCCCATCCAACCCACACTCCGCAGGCACCACCTGACCAGCCTCGTCTTGGGGAGCCCAACACCAGCTGCCGCCCAAGGGAATAGAACATCGGCTTTTTACTGCACTCACACACGTGCACAGCTTAACGTGTACCAAAAGCATCTCACCGGGAGCGACCGCCAACTGTGCCCCACAAACCACTCGCCATACTACACGAATCACCAAGACACGGGAGGGGGGGTGACAGCTTAGCTGCTCCACACACACACCAGAGGTTAGCAAATACAAGACGGTATCCTACAGGAAATTCTGAATTCATCTCACAAGTTGCTGGCAGGTGTGTTGGGGTGCTTCACACATGGAGGCGGCCCCTCCGTCTCACACCCCCCATGCTCACAGGTGTGGAAGGGGGGGGGGATGACAAGTCCAGAGGAAAGTGGACCTCAAAGTGCAGTAGGCAGTGGGTTATGTAGGTTTGTAGAGCGCACTATCTGTGGAGTTTATTCTGGCGCTGGGCACCACGTCCAGGCGGGGCTACTTACCCCAAAGGCCAGGCCCAAGAATTTCAGATGTGAAGAGGCGGCCCGCGAGTAGTGGCAAGTCGCACAACGCTAGGAGCGATGTAGAAGGCCCAATACCGGATCTGTTTTCCCTGAGGGAGTCAAACCCTCTGCACCTCACACCCCGAGGCTTCCAGGTGGGGGGGCGGGGAGGCTGACAAGCCCAGAAGAACGATAACCTTTCTATCTCACACCCCAGAAGTGCAGGGATCACCTTATATGTTGGCAGGCGTGCAGAGAGAGGCTCTCCTATAGGTATGCTGACCCCTCAATCTCACACACTCTGCAATACACCCCAATTCTCATCATCAAAGTACTTTATTTGGGTCGCATGACCATAAAAGTGCAATAAATACATACAATACATAAAAATAGCAGCCGTCATTGGTGCACGGTCCCATGACCAATGAATGGCCAATCATTCTATCAAGTGGAGGTTCATAACCAAGAAAGCCAATCACACGTGGTGTCAAGATGATCTCAGCAGGACACAGCAGCGTGCGACAGTACCCGTGTCCCACCAACTACACGCTGGCAGGGTGGAAGGAACGGAGACTTTGTAGATCAGACGTCGATAGGTATGGGGGCAATCCTCAACAAAAGAAGAACACCACATCCCTATCTCTTATTTTCTGGGTGGGCCACCCACAACTGTACCCGAGGATGGCGGTGGTAGTATGCATCTAGGGTGCATGCCACAGAGACTCTGCTCCCCACCCCCTCTGTCTCACACAGATGGGAGAGGCGGAGCAAGTTCTGTAATCAATAACAGTGGCCGCGATGACGCTCATGTTAAATAGCTCCTTTGTGAGCCTCAGCTGCCTTTCTGGGCGCATTACTTGCAGACAGTAACGTTTCAATACCAGGGAGGTGGGGGCGCCACCAGCACCCTCACCGACAGTCTTTCTGATGTCATTACCGCTGGCAGTGATCGAACCACACAGAACCCTCTGACAGCGCTGTTACTGGGCGAGGACTGGAGACGGGGTACGAGGCTGCAGCCCCCTCCCTGCTCCGAGACAGAGACGTCTATCGACGCCGCCATCCCCTGCAGGACCACGGCTCTCGAACCTCAGGCGAGGAGGGGCGGCGACGTGTGCACCGAGCCTCACACCGCCGACGGAAGGCACTACAATGGCAGGAAAGGGACGGGTTTGTCCTACGTCGCCTCCCAGGGATTTGTTACAAGTCGAACAATGCCTTGCAAGAAATCGGGCTCCACAGCAAACAAGCTGCGAGTGGGAAAACACAGGCAGCACACACTCACTCACGAGGAGCAACCACTTAACACCTACTGTCAGGAAGAGCAGGCAGTAAGCACAAACTGAGCTCCTCCGCAGGTGTACATGGGTGGCTCACTCCATGCTCACGAGTGGGGGCAACGCAGAAGGCTTCAACAGGCACCCCCACCTATGCTCGGAATTCACAATAGCATCACCCGAGGCACAGAGTGCGCGAGCCGCGCGCTCACAGCCCGACGTGGAAATATACAAATGATAAGAAAGGGCCCACGGATGTAAATCAGCCCAACAGCCCCAGTAGTGTAGGAGGGCACACAAAGCGGGAGTCAGGAAGAGAGGACACTACATAAAGTGTGCTACTTAGCTGGGAGATGTACCACCTATGTGGGTGCACATATCAAGCAGCCTGTACCACAGGTGAATGTATTAGGGTATGAGGCTCCATTACGGAAGGGGGTACACACATACACATATTGCACGCCAGGCCGGGGGTGTAGGAGGCACACAGTAACTGCACTGGTGCAAGAAGGGGGCGCTATATCAAGGGCACGCACAGCTAGATGCATATGCCAAGCTGGCGGTATCATGGTGGAACACAGCTGGAAAGAAGCATATGCCAAGCTGGCGGGGTGTTCAGGGGCGTAGTTACCATTGGTGTAGCAGGAGCAGTGGCACCTGGCCCCAGGCTCCTAAAGGGCCCGATGAACCTTGAAAATGTCTGCATTTTACTAACCTGGCAGCAGTCAATGGACAATTTTCCTTACTTGCACCAGGGCTCATGGCTTCATTGCTACGCTACTGGGGGTATATGGCAAGCCGACTAAACCACAGCTGAATATAAACCACGGAGATAATGTATCCTGGGGCAGGAGGGGTACCCAACACAACGACGGGAGACCCACAGGTACATGTGCACAAACCCACATCCGGTTGGCAGGGCACCGCGGGGCGCACACATACAGCTAGCTATCCGCCACTGTACACGCTCGTTGTATACATCACAGCGACGCTCTCTTGTACTCGGAATCATACACGGCCGGGCAACCTAGGTCAGCACACAGGGTGGAGGCCCCGTGCGAGCAGTGGGAGCACGGAGAGATGAGATCATAGAGCCACCGAGAGTACAGCGCCATGGGTCGGGGGCACCAGCCCGTGTACAGTGCGGAGTCCAGACGGACCGGCTACAGCCTCGTCCACATCGGGGGGGCCACTCGCTCCGTGTACCAGTAGGGAAGGGGACGATCCTCCCACGGAAGACAGAGATCAGCACACCGCGGCGTCTTACCTCCAGAGCCCGGGCCCTGGCGGCGCAGGCGAGCAGCAACAACAGCGGCAGGCGGGGCAGCATCGCGCCGCACACAGCTCCGGCCATCCGGACTCCCAGCATCGGCTCGGCGGTTCTACGGCGGTCCTCCTGGGGCTGCGGCTGAGCAGGGCTCGGAGACCAGACAAACTGAGGTGGGGGCAGCGGGCTGAGCGAGGCAGGCACAGCTCTCCTACAGGCGTCGTCAGCTGATCCTCGGCACTTTCCGACAGCGACTTCTAGCACCCAGCGACGGCACTGCAGGCAGCGGGGGCGGAGCGGGTTTGCGCCTCACCGCTGGGGAGGGCGGGGCACGTCTCGCAGTGATGCACAATAGACGCATTCCTGCCTCGACCGGGGGCGGGCGGAGCTCAGGTATCTGCCCATCCACCCTCTATAGTACCGTGCGCATCGGTAGATCTCTTTAGCTAAACTGCTGCTGGTTACCGTAAGAAGCAGTTGCAACTGTGCTAAGCACAGTGGGAGCAAACCAACCCTGCTACGCTCGGGGGAATCCCAGTTCACTAGTAATCAACTGGTTTATATTCGTTCCTGTAGCCAGCTACTGCGCGTGTGGGTGTTATGAGACCTCCGAGCCCCCAAGGAGCGAATGCACCATGTAGAGCCGCGTTTTTGCATGGGTAAACACGTGGCTGTTCCGCGCACACCTCAACACCAGACAGTCGCGGAGCCAAGCAATATCTGACAGCGTGAAATGTCAAATTTTTGTAAACATTTTTTGGGCATATTTATATAGCGCGAACTCGACCCGAAGGTATTGGAGCGCTTTACATGAGCACCGTATTTACATTACACATTCAGGCACGGGGAGATTAAGTGATTTGCCCAGAATCACAGGATGTGGACGCGACCCCGAGGCTCGAACCCTGGTTTCCAGCACCAAAGTCGGCAGTCTAGCCGACAGACCACATCCTCGGCCTCGACCATGTTTCCCAGGTCCATGATTGGCTAATTAGGCCAGTCCCAGGATTTTCTTCGAATTCTCGTAGTCCTAGTTCAAAATAAGACCGCGCGTCACAGAATTCTTAGAAAAAACGGGTTTGGCCTAACTATCCACGCATGGATTTGGGAAAGCTTGACAGGTATGTGGATGGGTGGATTAAGTGGCGAGTTAAAAATGGATTAATGTGTTAGTGTGTGGATGGATCTAGACATGTTGCACAGTTCGATGTCTCAGACACCAGTCGCAACTGTATTATAAACATGCAGAGTGAAGGAAGTGACCCGACTAGGGTCACTTCCGACCACCTCTCTGCCTTCCCAATAAATGAAGAGTCGGTCAGACAGTAGAGAATACAAACAAATTAGTTTATTACTGATACGCTGCAGCGGAGCCCAGTCTGACCAGTCTCCTGAGATGACTGCCGAGGGACTGGCCACCGTTCACACGGTAACACAAAATATAAATTTCCAACACCTCTAAAATCCCTCCCAAACTGGAATTTTCCAGCTCAGGCCATGGTAGACAAAGGAGGCAAACAAGGATGAGCCATGGCACATGCTATCTCGATCACAAGGCCGCTTGGCCGGTGCCTACCATTCTAAGATGTGGGAACGAGTTTATCTAACAGCAAAGGTATGCACCAATGGATAGTACATTTATTAGTGCAACAAAGCTTCAACCTTGAGAAGTACAAGCTGGAGGCGCAGAGGCAGCCTTTCTGCTGAGGCAGGCGTTATGAGACAGGAGTTCGATCTCGGTTACAAAACAAGATGGCACCAAGAAAGATGGCGCCATGAATGCTAACTTAATACAAAATAGAGTATAAGCATTGCAAAAGGGAGCATTTCAAGTGCGTGCATCACGAGGATAATATTTCAAATCGAACAGACCCTCCTTTTAGCATTCATGCTAAGCTTTATTGGTGCCATCAGGTAAGGGTCTTTACAATTCTAAAACAAGGAAAAGAGAAACATTCGCACATACACTACCATTGCTAAATATGGACTATCCACTAAAACTAATACTCTAAATGCTGGACACAAAGAATCAATATTCAAAAATACCCTCATCGATGTCTAACAAATCCTGAATACCCTGCACCAACATGGCCTTTGTATTAGAATCACGCCTGGGGCTCCTGGGACGTGCCTTGAACATTGACACACAGCAGGCACAACAGTCAGGGAGGCAGTGTATACACAGACAGCATGTCAAAATAATACCTGCTATGGCGACCAGGAAAATAAGGATCTTCCAACCCCAAGTGGCGAACAGGCTCCAGAACCATCCCGTGAATGACCATGTACCATTCTCCTGGTGTATATCTGAGGCTAATTTATGCATTTTCTGTATAGCAGCGTACACAGTGGGGGCGTGGTCAGGGATGTACACACAACAGCTACTGCCGATGACGCGACAGGCCCCACGCCGATCAGCTAAGATAACATCTAAAACCATATGATTTTGAAGGGCAACAAGTCTCGTAGCCTGAACCTCTACTGTGATATTTGTCAAAATTCCTGCTGTTATATTAATGACTCCTTCCACCACCCTAGTGAGCCGCCTAATATTAAGACTATTGGCCATAGGACCCCAGAATGGTATGATGCCTTTCATTGCGTCCGTGAACTGCTGCAAGGTGGTGTCTGTTTGATCTATGTCATCAGTGCTAATCATTCTCTTAGTCCGGGGCACATGGGTGCCTCTACACTGCAGGCGGTGGTCCCTATGTTAATTAGGAGGGGCCATATACACAGGTGGCAAGAGGTAAGAAAGGTAACACCTTCCCGACCACCCTTCAGGAAGCCAAACGTAACCATGAGCCGAACAGACAAAATAGACATTAGGTGGCGGGATCAGGGGTGGACTATTTGTCCCTCTCAAGCTATAAGTCGTGTTGCATCTGCTCTCTCCCACCTCTATTGCTCCAGCCCCCTGGACACAGAAAGGAGCCATGACATCCACCACTGACAAGGGTATCGGTTTATCTTCAGTAACGTTGCGGGTCTGAAAGGATTGGTAGTACGCTGATGCGTTAAACTGTAGAAAGTTGTCCCTTTCCGCCTGAGACCAATTTCCTTTTCTGACTCCCTTGTACGCATGCATGCAAGAACTCAAGAACAACCTACCAAACGGCTCTCGACTTGTGGGAGCACCGGGGGGTAATCTATGCTGGAAACGTACATTCTGTGTCAGGGTACGAGAACTAGTACTTTTTCGTTCCAATGTGTCAGCCTGCTGAAATGAACGGACCATGCTAAGTAATGCAAACCACCCCTCACAACTACTCACATATGACAATGGCATGGATAGCAAGTTCTCACTTCTATGAGTTACTGAGGGCAGCAGCCCACATACCCAACATTTTGTCATATTATAAGCAGCGTGCGTTTGATGCAAGGTCTGAATGAACATATTATCTTTATAGGACTTCCTTTGCTCCTCCTTATGAGGCACCAGGGTAACAAAGATATGCTCAGGGGGAACAGGTGTAGTACCAATCAAAGTGTGCACAGGATATTTCTCCTCAAGAAAGTACGTTACCCCAAGTATCAATATTAAGGAAATCAAAATGATTGCTACGAACACAACTTTGCTATTTACAGACCAGGAGGACCAAACAGGCCCGATCAGAACGCGGAGCTGCGAAAGGCTGCTGCTCCTCCTGAATGGGGCGACCAAAGGGATACATTCTTGTAAAACATCGGAAAAGACTTACACTTGGAGCCAAGCTGGAATAAAAGCAAGAAATTAAGGCAATATATTGTTCACTAAACGTAGAAGCTGTTGAGCACCGGCGGTGGAGCTGTTCGTCTAGCTCGGATCCAGATCCCACGTTGCAGGGCAAAACACCTTCTCCTCGGAAACACAGTTCATTTGCCCTGTTCGGTGACTGTCCGAATAACGCACCAATCTCCCTGTCCCTAAGCTCTCGTTGGTACCCACGGGCAGGAGTACGTTCAGCCCTATTCTCCAGCAATGCAGTCCATCCCTACTAACCTGACTTTCCCTTTGGTGCACTGTTCCTCTTACGGGGGCGCAAATTGTACCTCAACACTCCAGGCACAGCGGGGTCAGAGAACAAAGGGTCAGGCTCAAGGGGATCAAAGGTCAAAGGGCAGGTCGGTGGATTGGGGCCCATTTGGACGTGACTCAATCACAGGTGGGACAACAAGCTGGGGCTCCTGAATGGCCTTTATTTCAGGTGGCATCGCCTCATTCAGCACTGCATGACTCTCCTCCTCCATCGGTGCCCATGTGAGCTGGGCATCCGAAAAAGGAATGAACCATGGCACCTGCTCCGTCTCACAATCCCCAATCCCGTCTGCGACCCACTGGTCTTAGGGCATCGGGAGGGGCACCCTCTTGCAATGAGTGCTGTGGATCCAATTCCTCCGACCGTCGACCTTCACCGCTGTCCTGGTGGCCAGAAGGACCTGCAGGGGTCCTTTCCAGCGTGGCTCCAAACCGCTCTTCCGCTGAAAATTTCGGACTAGGATCCAATCACCTGGCCGTATCTCATGGCCCGGACCCTCTGGATGTTGCTGCAGTGTTTCAGCTATCTGTTGGTGAATAGAACGCACATTTTTAGTCAACTCATAAAGGTAATCTATAAGCAAGGGGTATTCTATGTCGGAAAACCTACGTGGTCGTGGGACGCCTCAAACATTTGCCGGGCGCCCAAACACAACCTCGTACGGGGACAATCCTGTTCTAGAGTGGGCTGTTACTCTCGTGGACATTAGTGCTAGGGGTAAAGCATCTGGCCACTGCAATCCTGTGCTCTCTTTGATCTTGGCCATTTTGTACTTCTCAAACAGGCCTGTTGATTGGGGGTGGTTCGCTGCATGAAACCTTTGCCTAATGTGCATCCCGTCGCACACCAATTGGATGACCTTGGCATTGAAGTGGCTGCCATTGTCACTCCAAATCAAACAGGGCAAACCAAAACGCGGGAAGAACTCTTTCAAGAGTACCTTCGCCGTCGCCATGGCGGTGTTCTCTTTAGTGGGATAGGCCTCAATCCATTTACTGAATGCACAGACAACCACCAACACATATTTCAAGTTATTGACTCGTTCCATTTCGATGTAATCCATCTGGAGAACCTCGAAAGGGAAAGAAGGCGGTGCGAAACTGCCAACAGGAGTGGGGGTACCCTTCCCAGGATTGTACATCAGGCAAACCATGCAGTACTTCACCAGGCGGACAGCAACTTTGGGAATATTGTCATTCCGCCATACGGGGTCTAGCAGCTTTCAAATCCCCTTCGCACTAATGTGGGCTGGCCTGAAGAACCGGGCCTTTGGGCCTGGCGGCGCAGGGCACGCCTGAAATCTTCGGGTTCACCTGCCTTGTTGCACAGAGACACGGAATACTCTGTTGGCGTAGAAAACCAAGTTTATTAGCTGCAGCTAAGCACAGTTGTCCAAGAAGTACATCAAGTAGGTTCTCAGGAGACTGCCACTTGACTCCGTGGCTCACAAGCTTTTATCGTTGAAATACATCTGTACAAACATACACCCATCGCACAACTTTTTAGCCAATCAGGAGAGTTTGAAAACAAGATATTGTGTCACCAAAATGCTCTCTGCTTACATGTTGTGTGTTATCCAGCCCCCACAGTTAATCAATACTGGTACCCATAGTTCGGTGTTTGCAATGGCAGGACATATCTGTATGCTTCAAGAGGAAGGTTACAAAGTAGGAAAACACAGGGAGAGAATGGCGAAGGCCAGAAGATAAGATATGGCGAGAGGAGAATACTAAAGGCTAACAGATAGTTGATACGGGGATTAGGTAGTCCAGACAAGGATTAGTTAGGCCGGCTGGTGTTTGAGATTGCTTTAAGGACAAGGACGGAGGTTTTTGACACGTTGCAGTCCAAAGGGCAGAGACACTTCGCTCATCGAGCAGCCTGTGTAAAGGCAACACAAAAATGGCGGTGACTGTAAGATGGGGTCAAAATTAAAGAACCTCAGACCCTCCTTTTGCCATTACGCAGGCAATACACAAAGACTCACGCTAATCTGAATCAATGTCGATGGTCATAAAGTCGTCAAGTTGTTGCTGCAACATCATCTTCATCTTCATATTCTCCGTTTTCTGTGGCATGGGTCTTGGGACACACATAATAGCACAAAGACCACATATTGCGGGGCCACATTGTAAACAAAGGCAACACGAGAAGATGATGGCCAAAACTACTCCAACAAAGGTCAATACCTTCCATCCCCATGTGGACAGTAGTTCCCAAAACCATCCCATCAGAGACCAATTTCCTTCGTCCTGGTGGATGGACTCAGCAATGCGGTGCAATTTAGAGATGGCCTGGTATACTGTAGGGGCGTTATCAGGTATATAAATGCAACAACTCGATCCAATCAATGTACAGACTCCACCACGATCTGCGAGAATGATGTCTAACACCATTCTGTTCTGTAATGTCATAAGGCGATCCGCCTGAAGCTCAGCAGTGATATTACTCAGTGCTCCGACAGTTTCATTTATTGTTGCCTCAACTACTCGAATGAGATGTCTGATATTTCTACTATTGGCCATAGGGCCCCAAAATGGGAGGAATCCTTTAAGGAAGTCACCTCCTTCCTGTCCTGCTGTGTCCTCCAAAGCAATAACCCCTCTGCCGTACCTTGTCTTGTGATGTCCCGAAGGAGCTGTATATGTTGGAGGGAGGAGAAAAGCCATATAACAAGTCCCTGAGAAATCGGCTGGTAACCATGAATAGGCTCTGTCATGGCAGACGAAATATGTTCCTTGAGATGCTACCAATGGTGGAGACGTTCGGGATGTATAGATGTATGTAATATTACAAGTGCTCTTTCCCAATTGAGCCTTAGGATTTTGACCATTGGCTTGGAGACATAGGTGACCTTGGTGGGGTACAGTATATATAGGTGGGGATCCTTTCCTTTTGGCTCTGTCTGTAAGGCTAGTGACATAATGTGTCACATTCCAGTCAATGTATGCTTGTCGCTCAGTCGGTGGGGAATTCACTAAATGTTTTATAATGTTTTGACATAGCCACTATTCCCTTTATTAGTGAATTATGACTAACGTCAATTCCATCCCTATACGGACCAACAGGATGTAGATGTTGGTTCTCATAGGCATTGGCAAACATAGAGGTGTAAGCCCAAGCAGATCCTTTTAGGGAGAAGGGTAGAACTAAATATGGCATTCCTTTAACTGTATTATGGGGTAAAAGTCCACAAACCCAACAATCGGTGGTATTGATTACTAATTGATGCTGGTGTAATAGCTGGATGAATGAATTGTTGAGATATTCCATTCTCCTAATTTGTTCATGCCCTGGTAGCGTATAGAATTGGTGTGGGGAAATAGTAGTGCGAAAAGGTATGGGCTGAGAGGTAGATATAGGTACAGATGCTGGCTGCAAAGTGTGAATAACCCAACCCACACAAGCTAATAAAACACATAACATAGTTAAAACACATAATACTACGCCACATCTATTAAATAGTAATTTACAATATTTTTCCTTCATTTTGTTTTTTTATCAATTTCTGATTCACCGGAAGTCATCCCCTAAAGTGTTGCTCGTGGCAATCTTCCTATCTCACTCAGTTGTGGTTATTGGCCGTCCTATGACACTGCAAGTCCTGCAGACCTAGTGCCACTACTCAGGTCACAAACCAAGTCTCCTACCACGACCCTGCAAAAATGGGATGAGTCCAGTATCACATAAGGAAGAAAATATATACAATTAAAAAATTCAAAAATGCAATCTAAGAAATAAAAAAAATGCAGTTTAGGAACGAAGGGGAGAAAAAATAAAAATAAATTTCAAATGTCTTTGGCCACTCTAGGCCTCAGATTGTATCTATCCTTGTTTGGCACAGTCTGGTCTTGAAAAAGTGTCTCTGGATCAGTTGTATCTATTCTGAGATGCGATGGTACAGCTTCTTGCAAAACATCATCGTCCTCTTTCTCAGTCCGAGTCCATTCTAGGTGTGCATCGCCAAAAGGTACAAACCGGGAACTCTCTCTCCTTCACAATCACCTATACCTTCGCGGACCCACTGATCAAAAGGCAAAGGCAAGGGTACCCTTTTGCAGTGAACACCATAAATCCAGTTCTTTTTCCCAACGACTTTTACGGCTGTACGTGTCGTCAGCAGGACCTGTCTTGGCTCCCGCCAGCGAGGCTCCAAATTCCTCTTCCTCTGAAAATTCTTAAGGCACACCCAGTCGCCAGGTTGGAGGGTGTGCCCAGGATCCGAGGAAGCCTGTGGCAAGGTGTCTTGTACCTGCTGATGGAGAACACGCAATTTAGTGGTGAGGTCATGCAAATAGTCAATTAACATTGGGTATTCTATGTCAGAGTACTTCTTGGGTCTAGGGACACCCCAGACATTAGCCGGGCGTCCGAACACAATCTCATATGGGCTAAGTCCCACACGAGAATGAACAGTTGTTCGAGTTGACAAGAGGGCTAAAGGTAAAGCGTCGGGCCAGGTAAGACCTGTGCTGGCTTGTATCTTTGCAAGTTTAAGCTTGAGAGTGCCATTATAGCACTCTACCAAACCCGCTGACTGAGGGTGGTTTGCCGCGTGGAATTTTTGCTTAATCCCAAGACCTGCACATACTTTCTGCATGATTTGACCCACGAATTCACTTCCATTGTCACTCCAGACAATTCGAGGTAAACCAAACCTCGGGAAGTATTCTTTCAGAAGGACCTTAGCTGTAGACAAGGCAGTATTATCCTTTAGGGGTAGGCCTCTATCCATCTGGAAAAGGCACATACCACCACAAGGACATACTTTAGGTTTCTGCATCTCTCCATATGAATGTAGTCTATCTGCACTACCTCAAAAGGATACGTTGGGGGAGCAAAATGGCCTGCTGGGGTTGGTGTTCCTCTTCCTGGGTTGTGCATCAAACAAACAATGCAATGCTTAACAAGATTGTCTGCACATTTAGGAATCCCTGTATTTTGCCATACCGGAGCCAAAATCTTGCATATTCCTTTCGCACTGATGTGGGCTGGACCATGCGCCATAGTCACTACTGGAAGTACATAGGCGTCTGGTAACAGCCAACGTTGGTGTTCTGACAATTCTATCCAACATCCTGTCTCATCCAACATTCCCGTACTATCTCTCCACTTACTCAATTCTTTCTCTGTAGCCTCTTCCTGAATCATTTTCACACTTTCTATTGTGTCCTCACACATTCCTCCTTGACTGACCCATCTAGCAGGTCCAGCAACATACATATGACTCGTCACATCTCTCGCTGTCTCTTTCGCTATCTGATCCGCAAAAGCGTTTCCTTCACCCACATCATCAGTGATTCTTTTATGCGCACTACACTTCACAATTGCTATCTGAGTGGGTAAAGCAAGTGATTCCAAAAGGTCGTTCACTAACTGACCATGCTGTATTTTAGTACCATGTGAGGTAAAGAATCCTCTTTCCCTCCAAAGGCGGCCAAAACTGTGGGCCACCCCAAATGCATATTGGCTGTCGGTGAACACATTCACTCTCTTCCCTTCAGCCAATACACAAGCTCTAGTCAGAGCTATCAATTCAACTGCTTGGGCTGAATTCTGCCTAATGCGTGCTGTCTCCACAATCGTATGCAAAGTGGTAACAGCATAGGCGGCAGTCGTTTCACCATTGGGGAGCTTAAAACACGAACCATCCACCCATAGGATCCCATCCGGGTCCAGGAGCGGCGTATCTTTTAAATCAATCCTACCTTTTGCCTCCTCCTCTGTACGGAGAAAACAATCATGTTGCTCTTGAATGTCTTTCTCTACTGGGATTAGTAACAATGTAGCTGGATTTAGGGTATTACATCGCTTGATGTGCACGTGACTAGCCAAGAGCGTCAGCTCATACCCCGATAAACGGGCGCTCGTAAGATGCTGGGTTTTTGTCCTGTTTAAAAGTGTATCCACTGCATGTGGCACTATGACAATAAGCGTATTGTCTAGCACCAATCCAGCAGATTGGCGAATAGAAACTGCTGCTGCTGCTGTAGCTTTCAGACAACTAGGTAATGCTTTAGCTACAGGGTCTAACGTAGCCGAAAAATAAGCACACGGGCGTTGTTTGTCACCAAATTGTTGTGTCAAAACTGACAACGCGCAACCTTCTCTCTCGTGCACATAAAGTGTGAAAGGTTTGCTGTAATCCGGAGTACCCAACACAGGAGCAGAACACAAGGAAATACGCAAATCAGTAAAACTTTTCTGGCATTCCTCTGTCCAAGGAAGAGGTTGGGGGGTATCTTTAAGGGTAAGTGCTAACAAAGGTTTTGCTAACAAAGAAAAATTCGGAATCCATTGTCTGCAGTAAGAGGTAATACCTAAAAAGGCACGCACCTCTCTCTGTGTGCATGGTACAGACATTTGTGCAATTGCTTGGATTCTTTCTGGGGTCAACCGCCGTCCCTCCTTCGACAAGAGATGACCTAAGTAGGTAACCTCTTGGCGACAATATTGTAATTTAGAGGGTGAAACCTTATGATGAAGGTCAGACAAGTGATGCAACAGTGAAACAGTAACTCGTTTACAAATTTCCTCAGAATCAGCAGCAACTAGCAGATCATCTACGTACTGAATAAGGGTGGCACCTGGAGGCAAAGTGAAAGCATCGAGCTGAGTTTTCAAAGCCTGACTATAAATGGAGGGACTTTCACAATAGCCTTGAGGTGCGCGCTTGAACCGGAAGCTTCGGCCTCCCAAAGAGAAGCCAAAAATATCCCTACTTTCCTCAGCAATGGGAATGCTAAAGAAAGCATTCTTAAGGTCAATGACCGAAAACCAGGCAGCTGAGGCAGGTATCACTGTCAATAAAGCAGTGATATCTGGGACGACAGGAAACTGGGGTACAACGATCTTGTTGACCTCCCGGAGATCGATTACAAAGCGATAAACCGGTGGCTGGGAAGAGTCAGTACGTTTAAGGACAGGCAGAACAGGACTATTGCACACATTTCCTCTAGTCTCTTCAACCACACCTTTCTCAACCAAATCATAAATGATAGCCATCAGCGCTCTCTCACCAGCACTCGAAATTCTATACTGAGGAATGCGAGGTAACCTAACATTGGACTTGAGGGTGACAACATAGGGTGGAATCTGCAAGAGACCAACATCATTGGGGCCTGTAGCCCAAAGAGTAGTAGGCAGGGAACGTAATTCAGAAGGGAGTTGGTCTCTAGACAAATATGTCGGGGAAATTAATCTCTTGCCTAAAGTAAGATGTACACCAGAAGGAGAACAATGCAGTGTCGCATACAGTCTCTTTAACAAGTCCAACCCCAACAAATTCTCACCACAACCAGTTGTCAAAATAAGAGGAGCCTCCAAATCATAAGGGCCAATGGAGATAGGTAAAAGACAAGAAACTGGGTTACGAACTGGGGCGCCAGAAAATCCTACAGAAACATTTGTTAAGCCAGACAAAGGTGCCCCAGGAGTTTAGAGTGGATGATAGAACTCTTCGTTGCACCAGTATCCAAGAGAAATGGTTCTGATACACCAAGCGCAACGACATCAACATAAGGCCCATTTTGGTCCACTGGAACTGAAATGACTCCCTCACTTTGTCCACGGCTGTCCTAGCTAGAGAAACCCTGATTCTCATCTTCCATATAATAATCGTCATTATAATAATGGGCAGACTGAGTATTTTGCTGATCAAAATAATTCATGGAATTTTGCGGCGGAAAGGAACGTTGATCCTGGGACATGGTACTTCGCCCCCTCCCCCTAGGTGTTAACTGGAAGCCACCTCGGCCTCGCGGCCCAGGCATACCACCAGCACGCTGCAATAATATCGGGCAATTATTCTTGAAGTGACCTTCTTCCTTACAATAGGCACATTGATTAGGACCCAGTGGAGGCCGTGGAACAAAAGGCTCAGGTTTCTGAAACACCTTCTGAAACTGGGGAGTCGGCTGAAACTGGCGCTGAGCAGGACGAGGAGGATAAGCCTGTTGTAAAGAGCCTTCGTCTTCAAATCTTTAGTCTTTTTATCCAATTTGTCCTTCTCCTCCTTATCCCTATTTTCGTAATATTGGGCAGTAGCCAATATCTGGGCTGAAGAAGAAACAGCCCATGAACTTTCGGAATCCTTTAATTTATTAGAGAGCTCGGAAAGCAAATTAAATACAAATTTATCTACGAACAATCGCTGTCCCCCCTCTGTGCTCATATCCTGACCACTGTGATCAAGAAACGTTTCTTCAAAGCGAGTGAAGAAGTCAGAGACACTCTCATCCTTCTTCTGCTTACAGGCAGCTAACTTATCCCAATTAACTCGCAGAGCGGGCATCATAGTTTTCATTAAGGTAATTATTCTACCAGGAAGTTCTGCAATTAAATTATCGGGTTTAGCGCCACCCACTTGGAGCATATCAGCAGCCAGTATAGCATTCCAATCACCTCCTAATTCTTGGGCGTGGTCCTCTTTCCGAATCCTAGCCCACAATTGTTGTGGGACAACATTTCCCATTAACATATCTATGTCAGCCAAATTCATAATACAAGCGTCAACAGTCTGAGATAATTCCTTGTAGTAACCAGCAGGGTTTTACGGGGGTCAGGTAAAGACTGTTTAAGGGCCAACACCTCAGATCTCTTCCAAGGTACATGTACCCATATACGTTGGAAGTGAGCTGGTATAAGCGGATTATTACCCTGGGCTGCAACCTCTTCTCTCCAGACTGGGGGAACCTCTCGCATAGGGTAGTGTTTCAGTTTGCGCCTAACAGAAGGATCAGGTTCAGACAAAGACCGGGAAAAGAACATTGATCTAAAAGTAATAAGTGTCCGTATAGCATTCTCAACCTCAGGACCCACAATAATTCCTTTATCAAAATCAGTCCTAATATCCAGCAAACCCTTGGGAGCTAAACCCAATCCCGTGGCCTCCCATTCCTGACCTAGGATTTCACACATGGCATTGAAAACGAATCTTTGTACAGGGGCATCCCACTGTTCAAAAGTATCCATGATATCTTGAACAGTATATTTGAGATCACTCAGGATCCACCTGCGAGCAAGACCCATGAACGTATCTCGTTCTTGGGAGTCAGGAAGTAAACTACGGGTCTGCCTACGGGGAAGAACAGGAGTCAGACTTACTGACCCAAAGAGAGGAGAAAAGAGACCAGAAACAGTCTCAACCATCCGCTGACGGATAGAAGGGGAAGTTGACAGAAAAACAGGAGATAATGTATGAGACGGAGCAGGAGAAGAGGCAACAGGTAGAGCGGAGGTCGAAGGCAAAGGAGACTGAGGCAAAGAAGTCGGAGGCAGAGGAGCTGGAAACAAGGGAGCTGAAGGCAAAGGAAATGGCGGGAGTGGCAGTGCCACAAAGGGCTGTGTTGGAGGTGCAGGAGCTGGAGCTGGTGGGAGAATAACAGGTTGTTGGATGGGTAACAAAGCGGGGTGCATTAGCGCCTAGTGCATAGGGCGGGGCGATCGTAATAAGTGAGACATTAAAGGATCCTTCTCAGGATCAGCATCGCGATTTGGGGAAGAAGTTGGCAGCACTGGGTAACATTTGTCAATCGCCATGTGATGTTGCCTATCTAAGATCTCTATCGCATGATCTATTTCATTATTTTTAAACTGTTGGGCAGCCTGTATGACAGTGATATCTTTTTCTTTCCTATCTCTTTTTGCCTGTTTAATTTCTTTCTGTTTGGCTTCCTTGCGCCAAAGGCGAAAAGAGTCAAACATAGCCGGCCGGGCTTTTCTTTTAAACAAAGTAGCTTCTAAATTGTCTAAAATATCAGGCTCAAAACTACCATTATGTGGCCACTGTAAAACACCATCTTTCTTCGTATAGCGGACCCATATGTCATTAAAGGTGATGGGGCCCATACCATGTTTAGAGTAAAGCTCATAAGTAGGAGTTCCAGCCGGAGGAATTGGACAAGAGTCCTCCAGTCGGGAGTCCATATCGCAACAAAAACAACACCATTTTTTAAACTTACTGAAACTAGGCATCGTTACTTTCACTGGCTTCCTACAAACAACAAGGGGCTAATCAAAACAGCACAAACGTACTCACCCCTTGGCTTCGACAATTGCAATTTTCGAATCTAAGAACCCAAAAACAAACAAAAAGGAGTGGGAGCTACCCACCAGTACTTAACAAATGTCTTCTTCACGCCAACAGAGGTCACGTCTAACGTCTCGCAATACCAGTCATCACCAAAAGAGGGACCAAGGCAGGGCAGCAGTCAGGGCAGCAGTCACCAGCAGCCATTGGAAAGGAGAAGCCACACTTCAAAAGACCATCGGCCCACTCTTCGACATACAGGGGTCGCTGGTGTGGGGCGCCTCCTCTGGAATTTTCCTGCGGGGCTCCTCACGATCCTTGGGCTCAACCGCTACCTCTGAAGCCGCCCCACGCTCGGGTGCCAATTGAAGAACCGGGCCTTTGGGCCTGGCGGCGCAGGGCACGCCTGAAATCTTCGGGTTCACCTGCCTTGTTGCACAGAGACACGGAATACTCTGTTGGCGTAGAAAACCAAGTTTATTAGCTGCAGCTAAGCACAGTTGTCCAAGAAGTACATCAAGTAGGTTCTCAGGAGACTGCCACTTGACTCCGTGGCTCACAAGCTTTTATCGTTGAAATACATCTGTACAAACATACACCCATCGCACAACTTTTTAGCCAATCAGGAGAGTTTGAAAACAAGATATTGTGTCACCAAAATGCTCTCTGCTTACATGTTGTGTGTTATCCAGCCCCCACAGTTAATCAATACTGGTACCCATAGTTCGGTGTTTGCAATGGCAGGACATATCTGTATGCTTCAAGAGGAAGGTTACAAAGTAGGAAAACACAGGGAGAGAATAGCGAAGGCCAGAAGATAAGATATGGCGAGAGGAGAATACTAAAGGCTAACAGATAGTTGATACGGGGATTAGGTAGTCCAGACAAGGATTAGTTAGGCCGGCTGGTGTTTGAGATTGCTTTAAGGACAAGGACGGAGGGGGTTTTTGACACGTTGCAGTCCAAAAGGGCAGAGACACTTCGCTCATCGAGCAGCCTGTGTAAAGGCAACACAAAAATGGCGGTGACTGTAAGATGGGGTCAAAATTAAAGAACCTCAGGCCCATGCGCCATGGTAACCACAGGGAGGACATATGCATCCGGTAGCATCCATCTCTGCTTTCCGGATTTATCAATCCAGCACCCATCCTCATCCAAATTAGCCGTGCTCTCCTGCCATATTGCTAACTCCTCAATTGTCGCCTCACTCTGAATCTCCTTAACATTTTCCAGTGTGTCCTCAAACATCCCATTTTCAGGCACCCATCTAGCTGGACCTGCCACAAACATCCTCTTCATTTTAGTTCGTGCTGTCTCCTTCTCTGTCTGGTCTGCAAATGCATTCCCCCTCCCAACATCATCAGTTATTGCCTTGTGAGCACTGCACTTCACTACTGCTAATTTCTTAAGGAGTACCAGGGCTGACAAAAGTCTGTGTATTAATGGGCCGTTCTGAATTCTCATTCCATGGGACGTTAGAAACCCCCTCTCCGCCCAGAGCCACCCAAAATTATGAGCCACGCCAAACGCATACTGGCTGTCAGTATAAATATTGACAGCCAGCCCCTCACTCAACTCGCAGGCACGAAGAAGAGCCACCAATTCTGCAGCCTGCGCTGACTGATAGGGAACCCGTGATGTCTCAAGTACAGTGCGTAGGGTGGTGATAGCATAGGCCGCTGTTGTCGTTCCATCTGGTAATTTAAAAGAAGAGCCATCGACATATAGCTCCCCTTGGCGTTCAGATAGGGGAACATCAGTCCGGTCTACCCGTCCCTTCATCTCTTCCTCCATCCGGAAGATGCAATCATGAGCGTCCGTCTCCTCACTCTCAGAAGGGAGGGGTAGTAACGTGGCTGGGTTCAGGCTGGCACATCTTTTGATGGTGACATGTGGTGCAAACAGGATCAGCTCATTGCCAGTCAGACATGCACTGGTAAGGTGCTGCGTCTTTGTTCTGTTCAAAAGTGTGTCCACAGCATGCAGGACCATGACTGTGAGATCATTATCAAGGACGAGCCCTGCCGATTGTCGGATTGAGATGGCCACAGCCGCAGCCGCTCTCAAACAGCTCTGGAGGGCTCTAGCGACGTTGTCAAGCAGCGCAGAGAAATAGGCACACGGCCTTTGCTTACCTCCAAAGGCCTGTGTTAGGACAGAGAGCGCGCAGCCAGCCGTTTCGTGTACATACAACACGAACGGCTTCTGATAGTCTGGAGTGCCAAGCACAGGTGCAGAGCAGAGCGCTATATTTAGTTGCTCAAAAGCATGCTGACAGTCATGTGTCCAAGACAGAGGTTCGTGCACATCTTTAGTAGTTAGGCGCAGCAAGGGCTTCGTTAGTAAAGCAAAGTTAGGGATCCAGTGGCGACAATACGAAGTAATACTTATAAAGTTTCGCACATCTCGTTGCGTCTTGGGGATGGTCATCTTAGTTATAGCAGCAATGCGCTCAGGTGTTAGTCTCCTTCCCTCTTTCGACAGTAGGTGACCTAAGTAGGTGACCTCCTGTCGACAATATTAACATTTAGAAAGGGACACTTTATGTCCATGATGGGCCAAATGTAACAATAATTTAACCGTTGCATCCTTGCAACCCTTTTCAGTATCCGAAGCGATCAGGAGGTCGTCCACATACTGCAATAAGACATTACCTGAGGGAAGGACGAGGGAGTCCAACTGGCCTTTTAAAGCTTGGCTATAGATATTGGGGCTTTCAGTATAGCCACGAGGAGCCCTACAGAATCTAAAACTTCTGCCGGCCAAGGAGAATCCAAACAGATACCTGCTCTCTGGGTGTATGGGATGCTAAAGAACGCATTCTTCAAATCAATGACAGAAAAGTATGTGGCAGAGTGTTAGACTTGGCATCTTTTGGCGTGTTTCCCCTGAGTTTTTGCTTTCTACCCTCCTGGTTTTGACTCTGTTTTTGCTGGCGTAGTGTTTCTGCGCACTTTTCGCACTGCTGATCAGTGGTACAGTGCAAGTGCTCCTGTGGTAAAGTATGTTAGGGATTGGTGTTTCCATGATTGGCTGTTTGGTTTTCTTGTCAGCCCCTAGTAAAGTGCACTGAGTGTGCCAGGGCCTGGGAACCAAATGCTACGCGTGGGCCTGCAGCACGGATTGTGCCACCCACGTGAGTAGCCCGGAAAAGGTACCTCAGACCTGCCATTGCAGAATCTGCGCGCAGTTTGTAACTGTCATGTCGACTTGGCCCGTGCACACACTGGCCAGTCCCTAACCTTCCCTTTGCTTACATGTCTGACACCCCTAAGGTAGGCCCAAAATACCTCTGTGTGCAGGGTGCAGTGTATGTGAAAGGTAGGACATGCCCTGGTGTGTGTGGCATGTCCTGATAGTGAATTACAGCCCATTTCGTTTTTCACTATCGCAAGGCTACCTGTTCCTCATAGGACAGAATGGGAAGTTTGTTTATAACATCTTATAAACATAACTGGCCCTGGGAACTAGGTGGGAAAATAAAATTTAGTATGCCTGAACTCAGAATCTAACGATGCATCTTTTAGGAAAGGTGATTTTTACATTCTGTGTTTGAAAATACCACTTTTAGGAAGTAGGTATTTTCTTGCTCAGTCATCCTGTGTGCCTCTGCTGGAATGTGGATTGCCTGTCTGGGTTTTGGACGACAGATGGCTAGGAAG
This sequence comes from Calotriton arnoldi, assembly GCA_963921515.1. NCBI lineage: Eukaryota > Metazoa > Chordata > Amphibia > Caudata > Salamandridae > Calotriton > Calotriton arnoldi. The sequence goes on along the minus strand of CAWUFW010006366.1, from coordinate 508,678 downwards.
CAAGGGTGGCTCCCGATAGTCTAGGTAGGTCAGGAAAGGGCTGAATAGACCTGGGCTGCGATGGGGGAAGAGGGAGGAGATTTCCTTGCACCTCAAAGGGCCTGGTCTGCCTCTGACAATGCCGTCTCCACCCCCTGCCGGGAAATCACACCAGAGAAGGCAGAACTGGTTCTGCCTGGGCACAGACACCCTCTGCCTAGAGGATCAAAGGATTTTGGATACAAATACTGGGGCCCAGACCCCTGAACTTTAGAACTCTTTTGGATCAAGAAGACTGCCAAGAAGAAGAGCTGGAGAAGCTGTGAGGAGGGACTATCACTTTGCTGTGTGCTTTGCTGTGTTGGCCTACAGTGGCTGCTTCTGTCTTGGGCTGTGAAAGGACTGGACTGAACTTTCTGCAATCTACTTTTGTGAGTTTCTCCAAGGGCTTGAGGTAGAGCTTGCCCCCTATTAAAGAAGTCTCAGAAACAGCAAAGACTTCAAGCTCTTCTGCCCTCAGCACTGGGGACTGTGTGTTTTGTGCTGCGACAGAAGAAAAGCAACTCGACGACATCTACGACGCCGCTGCCGACTCCGTGTCCTGAAGGCACCGCAGAGGGCACCGCCGCAACGCTGCACTGCGACCCTGGTCTCACCGACGACGCCTACTGATGCTGCCACCGAGCCGCTGCTCGCACCGCGACCTGTGGGCACCGCACTCCGTACCGCCTTGCTTCACGCCGAAGCCTGGGCAGCGCAGAGAGCGCCGCCGCAACGCCGCAACGCGACCCTGGTCTCACCGACGACGCCTGCTGATGCCACCACCGATCCGTTGCTCGCACCGCGACCTGTGGGCACCGCAATCCGCACCGCCTCGCTTCACGACGACGCCTTGGCCTCCCCGACGCCGCCGCTCCACGCCGAAATCAACGCCGCTGCTTGCACCGTGGTTTGAGGGCACCGCTCGTAAAGTTACACGACGCACCGCCCTCATCCCGCACCGCAGCCTTGGCCTACCGACGCCGGCACCGACTCCCGTTCGTCAGCCGACGACAGCGCTTCAGCAACGATGACGCTGCTGCTTGCAGCGTGACCTGCCAGCACCGTGTCGAGCAACGCCTTCACCTTGCACTGCGACCCAGGTCTCACCGACAACGCCATCTGATGCCGCCACCGAGCCGCTGCTCGCACCGCGACCTGAGGGCACCGCACGCCGCACCGCTGCACTTCGCACCGCAGCACCCGACGCCTGCCGACGCCAGCACTCCTGATCCCAACAGAAAGGAGCTCGACCTGCAACGCGAGTGACTTCAAGGGCCTCGGCGCCCTGCATCTCTAACAGGTACTGTTTGCGGGTCTTCCCGACACCGTAGCTGGTCCGCGACGCCGCGACCAGCCTGAACTGTTTGGATTTGTTTGCTCACAACGCCGTGATAGCCCCGGACGGAGCTATCGACATCAATGAACTGTTTCTAAAGCGTATTTTGATAACTGTAGATTTTTAAGTACTGTATTGTGGATTCTTCTCGTTTTTGGTCTTGTATATAAAAATATTGGCTATTTTTCTAAACTGGTGTGGTGTCCTTTTGTAGTGCTTACACTGTATTACTGTCGGTTATGTGCAAATGCTTTACACACTGCCTCTAACGTAAGCCTGACTGCTCGTGCCAAGCTACCAAGGGGGTGAGCAGGGGTTATTTTAGGAGTGTAACTCCCTTATCCTGACTAGGAAGAAGGGTCCCTACTTGGACAAAGGTGTAAGCCCTTGCCAACTAGAGACCCCCATTTCTAACATTGGTTGTCAGCGGTGAGGATAGGACTTGTGTTTGCACTTGACTTACAGTGATTGGTGTGCACTACTACCATATCGCAGACCATTACGTGCCACATACTAGTCCTTTTTCTTTTTGACCTATTTTTTGATCTTGCCAGTTTGAACTTGGTACTTCGTCATGCCGGAATCAAGAGCATCATCCGTTGCATCCCTGGAAATTGCCTTTGAGGAGGATAGGTTGGAACTCTACAATGTTAGGGAATTGAAATCCATTTGCAAGAGCCTAAAAGTCCAAGTCAGAGGTCTCACTAGGAAGGACGAGCTACAAAAGGCGCTGAGGGCCTGGGTAGCAGCCAGAGATGCAAGTGGGCAATCTGGCGATCTTAGTGGAGAGGCGGAGGGGCCTATTCCTAGGGTGGATGTGCTTTTGGGAGGGGGGGAACCCTTCAGGCCAGGCAGCAGTAGCCTGTCCCCAGAGGAGCTGGAGGACAGGCGGGAAAGCAAGGAAGTTCGAGTTGGAAAAACTCAGGATGGAAAGTGAGAGGGAAAACAAAAGAATAGCCATGGAGGAAAGGAAGATGATGTTAGACCATGAGCGAGGTCTTAAGGAGCTGGAGCTAAGGAGTAGGCCCAGCTCAGATGGTGGCAGCAACTCGTCAAGACAGGCAGACAGAATCGTGCACATCCCTAAGAACGTGGGCAAGGAATTCAAGAAGGGGAATGACATACAAAGGTGGTTTCAGGGGTACGAGGCAGCAATCCACATGAATGGGGTCCCTGAGGAGAATTGGGGAGCAGGATTGTGGCCTCTCTTCCCTGAAGAAGCGAGGGGCACTTTAATAGCTTTAGGTAAGGGGTATCACCTCACCTATCCAGACATGAAGGACGCCCTCCTCACTAAGTATGGTCTTACTCCTGAAAAGTACAGGGATCAGTTCAGGTCCAGTAAGAAGGCTGATGCCAACACTTGGTTGAAATGTGTGGATGTGTTTTGCCGGTCACTGGATGAAGGGCAGTAATGTGACAGATTTTCAGGGGCTCTACAATTTGATTGCATGGGAGCACTTGTCCAGTCTATGTTTTGCAGATCTGCGCCAGCACCTAGTTGATAGTAAGCTGACTGACCCTAGGAAGCTTGCTATGGAGGCGGACCGCTGGGTGAGTACCAGGGTCCACAAGAAAGCGTTTGGGGGAGACTCAGCCAAAGGTGGGCAGGGTCCCCAGCAGAAAAGTGGGGGGACAAGGGTAAAGCACAGGAGTTCTCTAAAGGGCCCCAAAATAACACCCAGGGTAAAGGTTCCCATCCCCCCGGAGATAAGAAGCAAGGGGTCTCGTCAGGAAAGCCTGCTGAGACCGGCCCATGCAAATGTTTTGCATGTGACCAGGTGGGGCACATGAAGGGGGACCCCAGGTGCTCCAAGGGAGCACAGCCACCCGCTGGTGGGCAGTCCAAGGTGTTGGCTAGTGTAGCGCTTGGGGAGGAGGAGGAGTACCCACAGGAGGGTGGGGATCCCGCAGAAATGACCCTCGTCTCACTAGGGGACAGTGAGATGGTCCCAGGGACCCAGGTGCCCCCTAACACCAAGAAATACAGCACCTGGGTGACCATCAATGGGAGAAGGCTAGAGGCTCTCGGGGATACTGGAGCCAGTGTGACCTCAGTCCGGTGTCACCTGGTCTCTGAGGAGCAGGTAGTCCCCGGGGCATTCCACCAAGTAATTGCAGTCGACAATTCAGAGCGCCAGTGTCTGGTGGCGCAGGTTCCCTTCGAGTGTGGGGGGTCGCAAGTCCCTTGAGGGTGGTTGTGAGCCCTTCCATGCCTGTAGAATGTCTGCTCGGTAACGACCTTGAGCAGTCCTTGTGGAAGGATGTTGAGCTCAGGTCCCACTTGGAGATGCTTGGGTTGCCAGAGTGGGCATGCGTGTCCACTCGGTCCATGGCGGCCAGAGAGGGTGATCAGAGGGACCCGGAGCCTGAAACGGTCCATGGCGGCCAGAGAGGGTGATCAGAGGGACCCGGAGCCTGAAACAGTGGCCCAGGTCCCTGCCAAGAGAAAGGGCAAGGGGCGCGGGAAACCGGCCCCCGAAGTTCCCACGGCCCGGGAGGAGGCGGACCTTGAGGGGGACGCCCCGGTGCCTACAGGGGAACAGGTAGCCGAACTGGGGGACATCTCTGAGCTGGCCCATTGGCAGCAAGAAGGGGGTCCCACCAGGGAGGAGTTCTGCTGGGAGCAGAAAGAGAGTGCCCTTCTCTGGAGGGTCTGCGGCGGCAGGTCGCCGCCCAGGCGACTGGTGATCAGTCCGGATCACATTGGATCTACTGGGAGAATGATCTCCTGTATAGCGAGCCTAAGGTCGCTGAGCCTGGGTCAGCCCGTGTGCTGGTGGTACCCCAGCGCTTCAGGACCTTCCTACTGGGTCTGGCTCACGACGTGCCTTTGGCAGGACATTTGGGGCAGGACAAGACCTTTGACTGGCTTGTCACCCACTTCTTCTGGCCCCAAATGCGAAGGCAGTCAGATGTACATTGCCGGTCTTGCCAAACTTGCCAGGCAAGTGGTAAGAGTGGGAGGAAGGTCAAAGCTCCTCTCCAACCGTTCCCCGTTGTTGGGACACCATTTGAAAGGGTAGGGATGGACATTGTGGGGCCACTGGATCCCAAGACAGCCATGGGCAACAGGTGCATCCTGGTCTTGGTGGACCATGCCACCCAGTACCCGGAGGCAATCCCTCTCAGGACAACGACGGCGCCAGTGGTGGGCCGGGCGTTAATGGGGATCTTTTCCCGCATGGGGTTCCCCCGAGAGGTGGTTTCCGACAGGGGGACCAATTTCATTTTGAAGTATATGACATCCCTGTGGAAGGAGTGTGGTGTCACTTACAAGTTCACCACCCCTTACCACCCACAAGGTAACGGTCTGGTAGAAAGGTTCAACCAGACCTTGAAGAGGCATGATTAAGGGTCTAACAGAACCCATGAGGCGTAAGTGGGACGTCCTCTTGCCGTGCCTTCTCTTTGCCTACAGGGAGGTACCCCAGAAGTCTCTCGGGTTCAGTCCCTTTGAGCTTCTGTATGGTCACCCTGTGAGAGGACCTCTGAGTTTGGTGAAGGAAGGCTGGGAGGCAGCTCCCAGGAAAACTCCCCAGGATGGGTTTCGTTACATGCTGGCCTTCCGGAACCAAACTGCCCGCTTCAGGAAACTCGCTCAGGCGAACCTCGAAGCCAGCCAGGAAGAAATGAAGAAGTGGTATGACCAGAATGCCACTCTGGTCGAGTTTCAACCTGGAAAAAAAGTGTGGGTCATGGCCCCAGTGGAACGTTGTGCCTTACAGGACAAGTGGACTGGGCCGTTTGAGGTGGTGGAGCGCAAAAGTGAGGTCACCTACCTGGTGGATTTGCAGGCTCCCAGGAACCCTTTGCGGGTCCTCCACGTGAACCGCCTCAAACCCCACTTCGAGAGGTCCGAAGTGAGCATGCTCTTGGCGACAGATGACGGGGCGGAAGAGGAGAGTGAGCCTCTCCCCGACCACCTGTCGGCCAAGGAAGGTGATGGGTCAGTGGAAGGTGTGATCCTCTCCCCGACACTGACCGCCGAGCAGCAGAGCGACTGTCACCGGTTGCTGTGACAGTTTGCCCCGCTGTTCTCCCTGGGCTCGATGCCGTCACCAGGACTGACGCACACTCCATCCCCAGAGCAGATGAGCTCATTGATCGGTTGGGAGCTGCCAAGTTCCTCAGCACGTTTGATTTAACGTCTGGGTACTGGCAGATTGCCTTAACCGATGGGGCCAAGGAGATGTCAGCATTTTCAACCCCAGAAGGACATTCCCAGTTCCGGGTGATGCCCTTTGGGTTGAAGAATGCCCCTGCCACCTTTCAGAGGTTGGTCAACCAGGTGTTGGCTGGGCTGGAGGATTTCAGTGCCGCCTACCTGGATGACATTGTAGTCTTCAGTTCCAGCTGGGAAGAACACTTGCAGCACCTCGGTGAAGTGTTGAAGGCGCTGCAGAGGGCAGGCCTCACGATCAAGGCCAGTAAGTGCCAGATCGGGCAGGGTTCTGTGGTGTACTTGGGACACCAGGTAGGGAGCGGCCAGGTGGCGCCCCTACAACCCAAGATTGACACCATTCTGGCTTGGGAGCCCCCCAAGACCCAGACAGAGGGGAGGGCCTTTTTAGGACTCACCGGGTACTACCGGAGATTCGTTAAGGGTTATGGCACCATTGTTGCCCCCTTAACCGAGCTGACTTCCAGGAAGCAGCCCAAGAAGGTGATCTGGACTGAGTCCTGCCAGAAGGCTTTTGATGCCCTGAAGGCCGCCATGTGCACGGCACCCGTGCTCAAGGCACCTGACTTCTCCAAGGAATTCGTCGTGCAGACTGACGCTTCAGAGCATGGTGTGGAAGCGGTGCTCTCACAGCTGAACGAAGAGGGCCTAGACCAGCCTGTAGTCTTCCTTAGCAGGAGACTACTCCCCAGGGAACAGAGGTGGAGTGCCATAGAAAGGGAAGCTTTCGCTGTGGTCTGGGCACTGAAGAAGCTGAGACCATACCTGTTTGGGACTCACTTCCGGGTTCCGACAGACCACAGGCCCCTCAGGTGGTTAATGCAAATGAGGGGTGAGAATCCAAAACTGCTGAGGTGGTCCATCTCCCTACAGGGAATGGACTTTACGGTGGAACACCGTCCTGGCACAGAACACGCCAATGCAGATGGTCTGTCCAGGTTCTTCCATATAGTGAAGAGAACTCCCAGGAGGTTGGGTAGTTCTCCCTACTTTCAGCTGGAGGGGACATGTGTTAGACTTGGCATCTTTTGGCGTATTTCCCCTGAGTTTTTGCTTTCTACCCTCCCGGTTTTGACTCTGTTTTTGCTGGCGTAGTGTTTCTGCTCACTTTTCGCACTGCTGGTCAGTGGTACAGTGCAAGTGCTCCTGTGGTAAAGTATGTTATGGATTGGTGTTTCCATGATTGGCTGTTTGGTTTTCTTGTCAGCCCCTAGTAAAGTGCACTGAGTGTGCCAGGGCCTGGGAACCAAATGCTACGCGTGGGCCTGCAGCACGGATTGTGCCACCCACGTGAGTACCCCGGAAAAGGTACCTCAGACCTGCCATTGCAGAGTCTGCGCGCAGTTTGTAACTGTCATGTCGACTTGGCCCGTGCACACACTGGCCAGTCCCTAACCTTCCCTTTGCTTACATGTCAGACACCCCTAAGGTAGGCCCAAAGTACCTCTGTGGGCAGGGTGCAGTGTATGTGAAAGGTAGGACATGCCCTGGTGTGTGTGGCATGTCCTGATAGTGAATTACAGCCCATTTCGTTTTTCACTATCGCAAGGCTACCTGTTCCTCATAGGACAGAATGGGAAGTTTGTTTATAACATCTTATAAACATAACTGGCCCTGGGAACTAGGTGGGAAAATAAAATTTAGTATGCCTGAACTCAGAATCTAACGATGCATCTTTTAGTACAGGTGATTTTTACATTCTGTGTTTGAAAATACCACTTTTAGGAAGTAGGTATTTTCTTGCTCAGTCATCCTGTGTGCCTCTGCTGGAATGTGGATTGCCTGTCTGAGTTTTGGACGACAGATGGCTAGGAAGCAAGGGTGGCTCCCGATAGTCTAGGTAGGTCAGGAAAGGGCTGAATAGACCTGGGCTGCGATGGGGGAAGAGGGAGGAGATTTCCTTGCACCTCAAAGGGCCTGGTCTGCCTCTGACAATGCCGTCTCCACCCCTGCCGGGAAATCACACCAGAGAAGGCAGAACTGGTTCTGGCTGGGCACAGACACCCTCTGCCTAGAGGATCAAAGGATTTTTGGATACAAATACTGGGGCCCAGACCCCTGAACTTTAGAACTCTTTTGGATCAAGAAGACTGCCAAGAAGAAGAGCTGGAGAAGCTGTGAGGAGGGACTACCACTTTGCTGTGTTGGCCTACAGTGGCTGCTTCTGTCTTGGGCAGTGAAAGGACTGGACTGAACTTTCTGCAATCTACTTTTGTGAGTTTCTCCAAGGGCTTGAGGTAGAGCTTGCCCCCTGTTCAAGAAGTCTCAGGAACAGCAAAGACTTCAAGCTCCTCTGCCCTCAGCACTGGGGACTGTGTGTTTTGTGCTGCGACAGAAGAAAAGCAACTCGACGACGTCTACGACGCCGCTGCCGACTCCGTGTCCTGAAGGCACCACAGAGGGCACCGCCGCAATGCTGCACTGCGACCCTGGTCTCACCGACGATGCCTGCTGACGCCGCCACCGAGCCGTTGCTTGCACCGCGACCTGTGGGCACCGCACTCCGCACCGCCTCGCTTCACGCCAAAGCCTGGGCACCGCAGAGAGCACAGCCGCACCGCGACCCTGTTCTCACCAACGACGCCTGCTGACGCCGCCACCGATCCGTTGCTCGCACCGCACTCTGCACCGCCTCGCTTCACGACGACGCCTTGACCTCCCCGACGCCGCCGCTCCACGCCGAAATCAATGCCGCTGCTTGTACCGTGGTTCGAGGGCACCGCTCGTAAAGTTACACGACGCACCACCCTCATCCCGCACTGCAGCCTTGGCCTACCGACGGCGGCACCATCGACTCCCGTTCATCAGCCGATGACAGCGCTTCAGCAATGACGACGCCGCTGCTTGCACCGTGACCTGCCAGCACCGTGGCGAGCACCGCCTTAACCTCGCACCGCGACCCTGGTCTCACCGACGACGCCATCTGATGCCGCCACCGAGCCGCTGCTCGCACCGCGACCTGAGGGCACCGCACGCCGCACCGCTGCACTTTGCACCGCAGCACCCGACGCCTGCTGATGCCAGCACTCCTGATCCCAACAGAAAGGAGCTCGACCTCCAACGCGAGTGACTTCAAGGGCCTCGGCGCCCTGCATCTCTAACAGGTACTGTTTGCGGGTCTTCTCCGACACCATAGCTGGTCCGCGACGCCGCGACCAGCCTGAACTGTTTGGATTTGTTTGCTCACGACGCCGTGATAGCCCCGGATGGAGCTATCGACATCAAGGAACTGTTTCTAAAGCGTATTTTGATAACTGTAGATTTTTAAGTACTGTATTGTGGATTCTTCTCGTTTTTGGTCTTGTATATAAAAATATTGGCTATTTTTCTAAACTGGTGTGGTGTCCTTTTGAGGTGCTTACACTGTATTACTGTCGGTTATGTGCAAATGCTTTACACACTGCCTCTAAGATAAGCCTGACTGCTTGTGCCAAGCTACCAAGGGGGTGAGCAGGGGTTATTTTAGGAGTGTAACTCCCTTATCCTGACTAGGAAGAAGGGTCCCTACTTGAACAAAGGTGCAAGCCCTTGCCAACTAGAGACCCCCATTTCTAACACAGAGGAAGGAATCATGGTCAGGAGAGCAGTGATATCAGGAACAACAGGGAACTGAGGGACCACAATCTTATTCACCTCACGCAGATCAATCACAAAGCGGTAGACATCGGGATGATCATCTGGAGAACCCGATGGCGCCCTTTTTAAGATGGGAAGAATAGGGCTATTGCACACATTCGCAGTAGTCTCCTCAACAACCCCAGATGCAATCAAATCTTGTATAATCTGCAATAGCGCCCGTTCTCCTGCCTTTGGTATCTTGTACTGGGGAAGACGAGGCAGAACAGCATTGTCCTTAACCCTGATGGAGACCGGAGGTATCTGCAATAACCCTACATCCGTATCACCTGTAGCCCATACTGTCATCGGCACCTCCTGAAACTCAGCAGGAATGGGCTGATCCTTTGACAAACATTGCTTGGAATTCACTACATTGGGTCCTATAGTCTTATAGACGCCATCTGGGAAGCACGAAATAGTCGCATGTAACTTTTTCAACAAGTCCAAACCCATTAAATTCTCTCCACAGTTAGATGTCAATAAGAATGGCGCATCTACAGTAAAAGGGCCAATAGTCAGGGCCAGTGGCTCAGAGATGGGGCTCACAGCCGGTATACCTGAGAAGCCTACCGAAACGTTATTTTGGCCAGACAGGGCTGCCCTGGGGATCAGTGAACGAGAAACAGAGCTATTCATTGTGCCTGTGTCTACCAAGAATTTCTTTGCTGAGCCCTGCAGATCAGCAGTAACATAGGGTCCCCGCTGATCCACAGGGATCTGAACTGATCCCCCACCCTGCCCTTGGCTGTCCTAGCCGTGGGTAAGTCCCATCACTTCATCCAAATCATAATCGTCATGGTAATACTGTTGCCCTCTTGGATCATCAAAATAGTTCTGATCAGACCAACCTGGCTGCTCCTCACCTCCCCGGCCTGCGTCGTGGCCTCCTGCTCCCCGGCCCCTTCCACTGGACCCCTGTCCGCTCGGGGCTTCAACCCTTTGCAACAGCGTCGGACACTCACTGCACCAGTGCCCCTCCTCCTTACAATAGGCACACTGGTTCGGCCCCACAGGCGTAGTATTCCTGCCAGTGCGGGGCAACTGCCGGGCCGGACCAATGCCTCGTCCTCTACCGTTCCCCCGGGACGCCTGTTGCATCAACACCTTCGTTTTCAGCTCCTTATTCTTCTTCTCCACCTTCTCCTTCTCCTCGTTCTCTCTGTGCTCATAATACTGTGCCATACTTAATACTTAATATCACCAATGGAGAGGAGGTAGTCCAAGTGCTCTCCGAAGCCTGCAACCGAGTCGCGATCTCAGGAAGCAGGTTCGTAACAAACCTGTTAACAAACAGCCGGACACCTCCCTCCTTCGACAAATCCTATCCACTGAAATTCAAAAACACCCCTTCAAACCTAGTAAAAAAGTCAGATACACTTTCATCTTTCTTCTGGCGACATGCTGTTAACTTATCCCAATCTACTCTTCTAGGTGGGATCCAAGTGGTGCATATACGTAATTATTCTGCCCGGCAGAGCTAGTATCTCAGCCATAGGCTTCTCGCCAGGCTTCCTTTATTTTCCCCATGCCCTGATCTCACCCCAAGTGCCCCTCAACTCCACTACGTGGTCCTGCGTGTGCACCTGCCGCCAAATATCAACCGGCACCAGCAAACCGAAAAACATCTCGATGTCTGCCAACGTCATCACCGTTGATAACGCAGCCTCTGTCAACTCTTTGTAATAAGCAGTCGGATTTTTCCTAGGGTCGGGCAACTGAGTCTTAAGAGACAAAACCTCACTCCTTTTCCAAGGAGTATAAACCCACTGTTCCTGGAAACGGGCCTCTACACGCTGCCTGATGACTTGATCCTGCCCATTTCGAAGCTCTGGTATTTCGGGGTGGTAGATGGGATGCACTTCCCTCATCGGGAACTGAGACACTGCAGTCGGGCTCTTTTGGATCAACCAGCCTCGGTATCCGATCAACATGGCAACATTACTAAAAACGTCATTAGGAGCCATGCCAGCTGCATACACACTGTCTCGAATATCATAAATAATTTGGGGGGCAACACCATTAAAACACTGCTCCCACAGCCCAATCAGAGTAGCCGACATATGCTTGAGGGCATGCTGTTGCACAAACGGCTCGTAATCTTTCAGTACACTCCACACATCCTCCACACTGTAAATCGGATTCCGGGCCCACTGGGAGGCCTGGTCAGCCACCATCTTCTTCTCTGCAGCACCCACATCAGACCGAATCAACACTAGCCCCATTTTTTCCTTATCAGCCGCCCACTCCCCATCACCCAGTCCCCTCACCGGTGTCCCAGCGCACAACAAGGGCGAGGAAAGGGAGTGAGGGAGGACACACTCGCGGATGTTACGGGAACTAGAGACACCAATGTCTGTGTGGTGGGTGTAAGCGAGAGGGGTAGAGAAGAATTGGAGGTAATGGGTACAGTAGATCGGCCTGTAGTCGCTGCAACCTCTGCCGATGGAGCCGAAAAGGAAACAAGGGGTGCTGCATCTGAAGCTGCCGAGTCAGGGGCAGGGGAACCAGAGGCGGAAGCATGGGAAGCGAGGTGTTGGGTCGGCGGGGCTGCTGTATATATCCTCTGTGGGACATAAGGAGGTGGTGGCCGTACATCTAACAGATCCTCCACAAAGGGATCGCCTTCTTCACGTGTAACATAAGACTTGTCACATTGCAATCTAAACTTCCTGTCAGCACACTCTATACCCTTCTCTATCTTCTCTCTCTCGTACGCTATAGTCTTTTGCGTTACTGTCTGTGTCTTCCCCCTCCGGGCCTCCTTCTCCGCTCTTATATGTCTTTGCTTAGCCTCCTTTTGCCATACCTGAAGATTGTCAAACACGGACTGCCTACTTCTTTTTGCAAACAATTTATCCTGCAGGAAGTTCAATTTCTGTTCATCAAAGGTACCTGTCAAAGGCCACTGTAACTCGGCGTTGTCCCTCGTATATTTGTGCCATAGTGTACTAAACATAATAGGGCCAAGGCCGTGCTTCACATACATGTCAAAGTTCGGGGTGCCTTCCAGAGGCGCAGGATGCCTCTCTTCCAATCGAGCATCAGAAGAACAACAGCGGCACCCCAAACAGCAAACCTTGCTAAAACAGGGCATCTTCAAGAACAAAGAGGAAAAGAAAATTTGCTACTTGTGCCCGACAAATGACTTACCAATTCTTCCCCACAGGTCCGTCCTCGGACCGTATTGAACGCTCAAAGACCAAAAACCAGTCCTCAGACTGCATCAACTTTCAAATCAAGCTCCACATCACAAGTCCCAAACACTAGTCAAACCACAGGCGTTTTCAAGAAAAAGCCGAATTACCAAGTCGCCTGGCAGAGGGTCCTCAGACACCCTGTATCTCCAAAGCGGTCCGCAGACATATCAAGCTCACAAACAAACCACTAAATGGTCTCCAGACCATATACAAAATTATTCAAGAGGGCGCCATATTTACCAAGAATCAAGACAAACTCACCTGGTGCACACAGGTCGAACAAAGTTATTCTCCACTGCTGACTCTTTGGACCAAACGGCCAACTCCAAGGGTTTCGCGTTTTAGGACCCCAGCCGGGATGACCACTAGACGAGGCGCCGCCCGATCAGACAGGCGGGGCAGCTGCGAGAACTAAGCTCGGTCATGTGGGAATCCCCGATCGGCCCGTCCGACCTGAAGCGTCCCCGTCCCCCACACACAGGTTGCGGGCGAGGATGGGAAACCCAATGTAGTCCATGTTCGGGCACCAAATGAAGGAAGAGACCCGACTAGGGTCACCCGGGTCACTCACGACCACCTCTCTGCCTCCCCAATAAATGAATAGTCGGTCAGACAGTAGAGAATACAAACCAATTGATTTATTACTGATATGCTGCAGCGGAGCCCATTCTGACCAGTCTCCTGCGATGACTGCCGAGGGACTGGCCCCCGTTCACACGGTAACACAAAATATACATTTCCAACACCTGTAAAATCCCTCCCAAACTGGAATTTTCCAGCTCAGGCCATGGTGGACAAAGGAGGCAAACAAGGATGAGCCATGGCACAGGGCTGGGTACATGCTATCTCGAACCCAAGGCCGCTCGGCCGGTGCCTACCATTCTAAGATGTGGGAACGAGTTTATCTAACAGCAAAGGTATACAACAATGGATAGTACATTCATTAGTGCAACAAAGCTTCAACCTTGAGAAGTACAAGCTGGAGGCGCAGAGGCAGCCTTTCTGCTAAGGCAGGCGTTATGAGACAGGAGCTCGATCTCGGTTACAAAACAAGATGGCGCCAAGAAAGATGGCGCCATGAATGCTACCTTAATACGAAATAGAGTATAAGCATTGCAAAAGGGAGTATTTCAAGGGTGTGCATCACGAGGATAATATTTCAAATCTAACAAGAGTTACCACCATTAGATCAGTGCAAGCATTACAAATGGGCTGGGTACTGTTTTGCCAAGAATATCCACATTTTATATAAACAATTACTAACATAATGCCAGTGCAAGTAGTCCAGTAAGAGTGGAGAGCATTGTTCTTCTTGGTTGTTAT